>JADHYT010000010.1:161379-178595 GCA_027604725.1 Entophlyctis luteolus | reverse complement strand
GTACAGCTTTGTGTCATGAGGAGTGAAAGTCAAAGCAGACTGGTAGACATGGAGTGGGTTGAAGTCCAGTGCAGGGTAAAACCTGGCAGCAAGCCTGGCAATATCTGACAAGAGCTCCCCTGCAAGGTCAAGAGTGAGTGCCTCTCTCCTTGTCTGATTTTTAATTGGCTGTGTAAGGTTTTAGAAAAATTTTTTATCACAAGTGAACTTGCCTTCATATTAAAAATATTGGCCCACAACTTTTGAGTCATGCTTGCTACCCCATCAGTTGGTGTGAGACTGTCCTGCATCTGTGGCTAGAAGCAATTTCATGAGAAAAATTTTCACAAACATAGAAAAACTCACTTGTGGTTTCGAAGCGCACTCAATCATTTGGGCTAGAGCAGTGCAGGTTTCAATCAGCTTGCCCAGCTTTTTCTCGACTGCCATGACCTCTAGCCATTGCAAAATCTTCTTGGCACAAAAGTCAGAGAGAACTGCTTCGGTTCCAGAAAGCCATTGTGGAACTTCATGCCCATCCAAATTTGCCGCGTCGAGAATGTGGGTGGTCCAGTGCAAACACGAGTATCTGACTGCAGGAGAGAGTGTTCTTAGCAATTCCTGTTGCTTCGGTTCGACAGGTTCACTGGCACTTGACAATCCAAACATATTGTGACGGAGCTCGTCGTTGAGTATAGCCAAACAACGTCGCGCGATAAACACGTTGGCTTGGACGATCGACACATGGAAAGCCGGAATCGTGCACCTTACAGGAGAGGTGAGGAAGTCTTTCACGAACTTGTGCAGGACAGTGACTTCGCCGCCTGGAGCAACAAGCAGCAGAGAGTGCAACTGTTTGGGCAGTAAAGTTTAAACAACATTGGAAGCTCAATCGGAAAACGGCGCACCTTGGAGATGGCCAGCTGGACACCAGCCGGCGTCAAGTCCGTGAGAACAGCAATGTTGGCACAGTCAAGCGGAACCTTGGCGGCGAGCAGAACGTACATGAACTTCATGTACACATCCAAATCAGTGGCATCGTTTGTGTTGATGTTGCTGCGGAGAATCCTGGCGTATTGGTCATCGAGAGAAGCATTGAGGTGCTTGGCAACTGCCAGGAGATCGAGGCCGTCAACTCCATGGTGGCTGTCGTCAATCCTTCGGAGCTGGCTACACAAGACGCGGGCAGCAGCAAAGACAAACTCGCTGTTTTCCGTCAAAAGACGGCAGAATTCATCCGTCTGAGAACCGGGAGAGTATGGAAAGTGGGCGACTTCGTGCTTGACAAAGAGCTCAATGTCTCTGACGTTGGCTGCGGCAGTGGGCTCCAAGCAGTCAGTACGGAGAGATTCCATGACTTTCCAGATGTCCGCCTCCGGCCTTCCAGTGGTCAGGATTTTGACAAATGATGGCAATCGCGCTGCCGCTTGTGTCGTTCCGCTGTTGAGATTGGCCAGGAGACTGAGGAGCTCGTTGCGGGTGGGATCCCCCTGAGTACCGCATTCATCCAGAGCATCAATCACAATGAGATATTTTGTGCCTGCTGGTGCGCGCGGCAAACCGGATGGATCTGACTGCAAATTCAACTCGCTGCTGGCGTCCAGAAGCGGCAAGAGGTCCAGAAACAACTGCGAAAAAGCAACAATTGGTTTGTCCAGAATGCTCAGCGCCGTCGGGTTGCGTGTGCAGTAATCCTTGTCCTGCTGCATCAACGAGTGAAGCTTGGTGAACGCAAGTGGCGACCTTCTGGCCAAATCATGCACAAGCCTGCAAACCAGCTGCTTTGCATTGTTTTTCTTCTCGTCGTAGTGCTTGCAGAAAAAGGCAGACAGTAGAGTGAAGCCGGCAGGCGGAGATCGAGAAGCCAAATATGCAACAACCGACTTGCCAACACCAGCAGCACCGTTCAGCCAGACTACATTGGCATCGCCCGCAAACTGCTTGCCAATCGCTTGAACTGCCCACTCGCGCGTGCCCTCAACATACTGGCTGGCATATGAAACCATGTCAGACTCGAAAGAAACTGGATTGAGCCAATCTTCAAGTTCACGCTTGAAGTAGTCTAAAGAAGAGGCCGATACGGTTGGAGTTAAAGCTGCAGTAGTAACAGGCACACGGTCGGACGGTCTCGCAGAGAGCAGGACAAGGGCGTGTGGAGAATCAATGTTGATGTTGACCCTGGGAAGGACGTACTGGAGAGCATCATCGTCGCTTAATCTGCCACCATTGAAGCGAACCACCAACGGTAACAATAGAGAGCCGTCTATCTCCAGGGCGGCCTGATCGATTTCAATCAGGAAGGAATGTATCGTAACGGATTGTTTAACTTGCCTCGGCTAGAGCAGCGAGCGTGGGAGCTATCAAATTGAGAACCAGAATATTGGAGTCCTCAGACCCAATGCGCACGCGGATGTTCAGATCGTTTCTATCAACCTGGGTGGTCTGCGAAGGTAGGATCAGCGAATTTTTCACAGGCAGGCAGAGGCGGTCCCGCAACTGTGGGCAGCGACGTGATTGATGCGGTGTTTGGAGACTGTGGGGGTAGTCAGCGCAGGGCAGAAGCAATGGTGGAGGTCACCACTCCCCTCCATAACTCAATTTCGCAAAATTTTTTTTCCGAAGTGCACTTCGTCAGCAAGAGAGTTGCTACCTGTGCTTGTGTTGGGCAGTATGCCAAACAATTTGATATAAATTGCCACACCACTGCACAATCTACCCAAGATGCTTGAAAGGCCTTAACAATAACAAAGTATACATTTGAAGTATCTGATTTCATGGATAGGATACAAAATCTGGCATATTGGATCAGGCATCCGGCGGATTCATTTGCTGGATTTTTTTCAATCCAGCACCTGCCAGATAAGATTCAGATCTACCTGGCAATTTTTTTTACCCAGCAGATGCTTTGCTGGTTTTTTGCCAGATTTGCTGGATCCCAGATTGGATCTGGATACTAAAAAAAAACATTTGCTGGATAGGATCCTGGATATCCCCCGGATATGTATCCAGCAAACATACTATAGGTTGAACCAGTCCCACACACAGGAAAATCCTTGAATTCATGACAAAAGCAGATGTATTTGCAGATTCTGTTTGTGCAAGTGAACTGATAGGAAAGTCCTCCCTCAGTACACTTGAGGGGAGATGTTGGAATTCCTGATTCTGCAGCAAGGATCTGGGTCATTACAAAACTAATAAACCACATGAAATGGCACAAATCCAAACTCCCTGCTTTGTTTTCTCCCCCCTTGTCCATTCTCCAGATGGAAACCTTGCAGCCAGTCAAATTCTCCAAGTACTTTTGTGTGAATTTCAGCTTATCCTCGACTTCACTTTTGAATTTGCAAGGATACCCAATTTTGAAACTGTTTGCTGAATTGACAGTGATTCCAGGAAAATACCTAACTCCATCACGAGAAGATGGCTGTGGCATGTGGAGAATATCCAACAGGAGCATATTAGTCTTAGCTTGTTATGTTCTTGCTGGTTACTTACAATCTTGGTGCTCATTTAAAGGTATTTTATCTTACCCTCTTTTGATTTTTACACCATTCTTGAATTCCTGGAACATTCCCATTATGTTTTTGACTGATTCTCCCAATGCACAGATTACATGTAGCAATGACATTAACCTTGGGAGCAATCAGGCATATCTTCATATTAAAAACCTGAAATTAAGGCAGCACTGATTTATTGCTGAGTTCTTTTCTCACAAAAAACCAAAAAAAATAAAAATAAAAAAAGAAACAACAGCAGACAAGAAGCGCTTACACACTAAAGTTTCAACACTCACGGGATGTTATTTGAGCAGAAGATTCCACAAGATTGACTGAGCAGACCGGTATCGAACGTATATATAATCCAAAAGCCGAAGTATATCGGAATGAGCCTTTGAGCACGAGTTTATAAGGATAATTCATATAAATGCTGGGAAAAAAATTATGAAGCTATACTAGCCTTGAACCACAGTTACTTACATTTTCCCCACAGTGCTACTTGGGTGATCGATTGCAATTTCAGCTTTTGCATCGAGGGTCAAGCTGTGAGGAGGAAATATTCCGGGAGAACTAAGCTGTGCAATGTGCGCAAGCAGTTCTTGGCTAGAAGACCCTGAACCAGAAAGATGAACTTTCTCTGAACTCTTTTTGAGCAAAACGGCAAAAAAATCGGCGGCTCACCTCCGCTTGCTTCAACGAACACTTCCAAATCAGCACTGTCCAGAACTACATCCCAGATTAACCCCCAATTGATAGCCATCAATTCCATTTCGAACGAATAAAGATCTGCGGACGCGTGTGATATTTTTGTGACGATCGGTTGCCACACGTCAGATGGAAAAACCCACGGAGGTGACTTTTCGGACAAGGCTAGGGGTGTCAAAGGATTTGAAAAGAGAAGTACAAACGACAGCAATAACGCCAACATCAGACATATTGTGCTGCAAAGGCCAATAATAGACGATTTTGAACTAAATGTGGCATTAAGACATAAGCCATCCAAATTATCAGCAAAACTCACTTTGTTCGAGAAAATCTAGTTCCGTTTCCAAGAAGACCGTCTTCCTCAACAGATACCGACACCAAAACTCGACCTGCGTCAATCTCAACGTTGCTGCCGCTCCAACCTGCTCCGCTAGGGTGCCGATGAGAATTCTCTAGCAAACGCGTTCGTTCGTTGGCGGAACTTCTTTGGCTACTGTACGGCGATAGCAATCCTCCGGCACTATTTCGGCGTCTTTCAATCTCATGCGGGGCAAAATATCCAAAGTTTCCAAGTCCGACGTTATTTGAACCCAGACGCCAACGATACTGGTCGGAAGAGTTCGAAACTGAGCTAGCACCGGAACTTTTCATCCTCTTTTGCACAACAGGACGATTGTAAAAAAATTGCGATGCAGAATCTTTCCCTGCGTCTTCATCGGAATTGTGAACTGGCTGGTGAGGATAATGCAACGAGCGTGTAGAGTTGTGACCATTGTGACTCTTTGGTCGTTTTGCAATGTTATGCGAGGCAAAATCGGCGCCAACTGCCAAACTTGACAAAGCGCTGGAACCAGATCCCAGAATCGGGCTTTGGAAAGAACGATCCGTTGGGCCAAATGTGCTGCTGGGACCTAATTTTGTTTTCTTTCCCCGTTCACGTTTGACTGCCGATGGCGAAGATAATGTTGCAGCAACTTGTGACAATGATATTGCGGTAGACGTCGCGGAAGGACCGGTATTAGAAGTTCCTCCAAGCAACCCTGTTGTCGTTCCGGGGTTCGCAGTGGATTTTAACCGTACTGACAGAGGTACGCGAGGCGCCACGTCGGTATCTTCAGGAGAAATTGGCGCTATCGATTTGGTAATTTGGTGATGTTTCTGGTTGTCGGCATATATGAAGTCCTCATCGTCATCGTCAGCATCTTCTGCTGTGATTTTCTGAGTCAGATTAGTCACACAAACGCGCACCAACCGCTCATAGCCCAAGCCAGCATATTCCGAATCGGGTTTGAAGGGTCCTTGCTATCAGCGCCAACCGGAACCTCCGGTGCCGCCACAGATGCTGCGGTGGGTGTTGCAGTAGTAGTTGCGGTTGTCGGGCTCAGTTCGAGTTCCGACGCCGGAGAGTGTCTGGCAGACACGGAAGCCGATGTGGAAGCGGGGATATGGGCCAGTGGTGCCGATGCAACCGATGGTGCGAACGAGGACTGCGAGGGACGCCGTTGGGGAACCTCCTGCGCCCCAGGGGCACCGGCCTCGAGGTCGGCTTCGGGAGACTCTGCTACCCACCCGGTGGGTGCTGCCGGTGCGGACACTGCTGAGGGTGCTGCGTCGGCGTCGGCGGCAGCTGGCGCCGAGTCCCCGGAGGACGTCCGCTGGCTGCTTGGCATCGCGGAGAAGACGTTGCACCAAATCCGTGGCGCACGCGCCATCAGAGGCCAGCACACATACACCCAAACTTACATACACATCGCGTGGCGTGCATATTCATGCACAAGACAGACTTGGACCACCGCTCAGTAGGCCCACCGCGTCTTCTTTCAACGCGATAAGACTCAGATGGTGCCAGAATACACAAGCCCCCGCCTGGCTGCGTTGTCGCACACGCATCGCGTTGTTACACAATTGCGGCAAATAGCGGCTCATTATGAAATCACAGGGCGGGCACGGCAAGGGCGCCCAATCTGATTGGTCAAGGCAACGCAGTGTTTCCGAAAAAAAAACCACTGAGAAAACGAAAGTGCAAACAAATGGAACCGCCCACTGCTGCGTCCGGCGCGGGGGCGGCTCTGAAGCGTGAGATTCCGAAAGAAGACTCTCCCGGGAGTGGACTTCACCCCGCTGCTGCTGCTGCTGCTGTCACCACCGCCGCTGTCGATACGCAGCTTCACTTCAAAGCAAAGCGCTCCCGCACGGCCAACGCATGCCAAATGTGCAAAGCGTCGCACACCAGCTGCGACTCCATGCGGCCCTGTGGACGATGCGTCAAGAGAGGGGAAAGTCACTTGTGGTTCGTTCGATGCTCGCCTTCGCCACTTGCTCTGAAACCTGACTCTGTCCGGTTTTCACCCCCATCAATAGCGTCGATGCACCTCGTAAACCTTCGCGCAAGTCGAGTCTTCTGCCCTCGAAGAGTTATGTCCCGATGCAACCGTTTCCCACAAGTTCAGCCAAAGTCATGCGACCTCTGCTGCCAAAACCGGCTGTGCCGATTTCGCTTGCTCCGCGACCACTCCTTCCGGCCAATTCTTCGTCAAAGCTTGTTGGTACTAGCCGCTCTTTGAGCTCGTCTTCTCTTGATCAGCTTCCTGTTAGGCTGCAAATTGCAGAAGACAGCTCTGGAACTGTCCACAGCTCGTTCGCTCAGCAACAAGTGCTCCTTCCTTTCTCTGCTTCTTTATCGTCTCTTTTCGATGATTCTATGACTGCAATGTTTCGATTCTCCGATAAAGCTTCACAACCGAACGACCTCGAGAAAATCCCGGAAACTATCCTTAAGCATCCGACACCATCTCATTCTCTGCTACTTTCTGAGAGCTTGGATTCGCCGTGGATGAACGCACTGTTCGACCCCGTCTCTGGAATGAAACACAGCCCAAGCCCAAGTACTCTCTTGACGTCAGATTCATCCGCTGGAGTTTTTGATACCTCCAGGCCGCATCAGGGATTAGCAAGTCAATTGGATTCAATATTTGCGCTTCCAGAAGATGATATACCTGCAGCAAAATCATCTGGAAGTTCGTCAGCCGCAAACAAAAAACATCTGATACCACCTTGTCATATTCCAACTCTTGTTTCGGGTCAAAATGGCTTTGTCTATGACAATGTCGATAGTTCTTGGCTAGATATGCTCATGCAGACCTCCGTGCCCAAAACTGTGGCAGGCGATACGTCCGTTTGGAACGGTCTTGGTAATGGCGAACGTGCTGGAACTGAACACGAATTACCCTCCTCCGCATTGTCTAAAACCGAAACTTTGGATTCCAAGCGGTGTCCCGTAACACTTAAAACGTCAAAGAAAATTAAACGACATCCAAGCACGAAGCATGAAGATTTCCAAGCAACTTCAAGCGTGGAATCGATTCAAGCACCACCGCCTTCGCTACTTCTGACAGATGATGCTATTGGTTCTGGCGTCTTTTTTGGAGACCTAGAACAAATGCTGGCCACACCAGCTGGTTCCAAACCTCTGTTGCAGTCAATTTCTCACCAATCTGACAACAGTTTGAAAACTTTCAGCAGCAGTGATGTCAGCGCGTGGATTGACGCATGGGGACAGGAGATCGATGTGGATAACTCTTTCGGGAAAGCTGGTTGTTCGGTTGGCTGTTCGGACTGTCCTTTTAAGGATGATGATGCACATCCTAACTTTGAGTGGTAGATATTCCTTGATGAGGTGTATGTATTTGCCTAATTAAAAAACGTTACTTGCTTATTACTTTCCACGGTAAAAAAACATGAGCGGAATTTAAGATGTCACACTAGGAAAAGGAGCTGATCCTTTTCCAGTTTATTTCTCCCTTAGTACTCTTCGGCCTCCTCCTCCTCGCCCTCAACGGAGTCGGTTCCAACCTCTTCGTAGTCCTTCTCAAGAGCGGCCAAGTCTTCACGAGCCTCAGAGAATTCTCCTTCTTCCATACCTTCACCGACGTACCAGTGGACAAACGCACGCTTAGCGTACATAAGGTCGAACTTGTGGTCGAGACGAGCCCAAGCTTCCGCAATAGCAGTGGTGTTCGAAAGCATACACACAGCACGCTGGACCTTCGCCAGGTCACCACCAGGGACAACAGTTGGCGGCTGGTAGTTAATTCCGACCTTGAAACCAGTTGGGCACCAGTCCACAAATTGGATAGTACGCTTCGTCTTGATGGTAGCGATTGCAGCGTTAACGTCTTTGGGAACCACGTCTCCACGGTAGAGCAAGCAACACGCCATGTACTTTCCGTGACGTGGGTCACACTTAACCATCTGGTTGGCCGGCTCAAAGCAGGAGTATGTGATCTCCGCGACAGTAAGCTGCTCGTGGTAAGCCTTCTCAGCAGAAATAACCGGAGCGTAGGTGACCAGAGGGAAGTGGATACGCGGGTACGGCACCAAGTTGGTCTGGAACTCAGTCAAGTCAACGTTGAGGGAACCGTCAAAGCGAAGAGAAGCAGTGATGGATGAAACAACTTGAGCAATCAATCTGTTCAAGTTGGTGTAGGTTGGACGTTCGATGTCCAGGTTCCTTCTGCAGATATCGTAGATAGCCTCATTGTCAACCATGAATGCACAGTCAGAGTGCTCCAAGGTAGTGTGAGTGGTCAAGATAGAGTTGTACGGCTCAACCACTGCAGTCGACACTTGGGGAGCTGGGTAGACGGAAAACTCGAGTTTGGACTTCTTTCCGTAGTCAACAGAAAGACGTTCAAGCAGAAGAGCTCCAAAACCAGAACCGGTACCTCCACCAAAGGAGTGGAAAACAAGGAAGCCTTGAAGACCAGTGCAGTTGTCAGCCAACTTGCGGATGCGGTCCAAAACAAGGTCAACAATTTCCTTTCCAATGGTGTAGTGACCACGAGCGTAGTTGTTGGCAGCATCCTCCTTTCCGGTAATGAGCTGCTCAGGGTGGAAGAGCTGGCGGTAAGTTCCTGTGCGGACTTCGTCGACGACGGTGGGCTCCAGGTCAACGAAGACTGTACGGGGGACGTGCTTGCCAGCGCCTGTCTCGCTGAAGAAGGTGTTGAAAGAGTCGTCACCTCCACCAATGGTCTTGTCGGAAGGCATCTGACCATCGGGTTGGATGCCGTGCTCTGTTTTGATAAGGTTGTTTAATGGGGAGATTGTTAATTGGGTGCTTCAAAAAGAGGGAAACATTGCAAACGCACCCAGACAGTAGAGCTCCCAGCAGGCGTTACCAATCTGGACACCGGCCTGGCCGACGTGGATACTAATACATTCTCTCATTGCTGCGGTGTCGAACGGGGAGGAGTGTTACGGAGAAGCTACCAAAAGGCGATGGATTTGGCGGATTCCTGTTTTCTCCGAGACGGGGGAGGCGCGGCTTTATGAGGATTTGCACGGCGGCGTGTTTTTATGCCGCGATGGCACCCCCATCGACAAACAGGCAAATGCGCGCGTCGGCCGCTTTCCGCCGAGAAACTCACCCGAAAAAGCGTGAGTGGCTCTCCCTGTTCTTGCGCGTCCCTGCCGCCCCGCTGACTCCACACCCCCTCCCCCCCCCCCGCTGTCCAGTCGCACAGTCACCGGAAAATGAGAGAAATCGTTCACCTGCAGACCGGCCAGTGTGGTAACCAGGTTTGCAATTGCGCCCTACGAATGAACTCCGTATTTACTTGCTGGCCATAAGATTGGTGCAAAGTTCTGGGAAGTTATCTCCGACGAGCACGGAATCGACCCCACCGGCACATACCATGGGGACTCTGATCTTCAGCTCGAGCGCATCAATGTGTACTACAACGAGGCTACTGGTGGAAAGTATGTTCCTCGTGCGGTCCTTGTTGACTTGGAGCCTGGTACTATGGACTCCGTTCGCGCTGGTCCATTCGGTCAGCTCTTCAGACCGGTTTGTGCTTTTATCTGTTAGGCGGCTTTATCTAAATTGGCAATTTGTTGGATTCACATTCCAGGACAACTTCGTCTTTGGTCAGTCTGGTGCGGGAAACAACTGGGCAAAGGGGCACTACACCGAAGGTGCTGAGCTCGTCGACTCAGTTTTGGATGTTGTCCGCAAGGAGGCCGAATCGTGTGACTGTCTTCAAGGTTTCCAAATTACTCACTCTCTTGGTGGCGGTACTGGTGCTGGTATGGGAACCCTCCTCATCTCGAAGATTCGCGAAGAGTACCCCGACAGAATGATGTGTACATTCTCAGTCGTTCCGTCGCCCAAAGTATCGGACACTGTTGTTGAACCTTACAACGCTACACTGTCAGTTCACCAGCTTGTTGAAAACTCGGATGAGACATTCTGTATTGACAACGAGGCTCTGTACGATATTTGCTTCCGTACCTTGAAATTGACCACCCCAACTTACGGTGACTTGAATCACTTGGTTTCTGCTGTCATGTCTGGAATCACAACTTGTCTTCGTTTCCCTGGCCAGTTGAATGCTGATCTCCGTAAATTGGCTGTGAACATGGTTCCCTTCCCGCGTCTTCACTTCTTCATGGTCGGTTTCGCTCCTCTGACTTCTCGTGGATCGCAGCAATACCGTGCTTTGACTGTCCCGGAGCTCACACAGCAAATGTTTGATGCTAAGAACATGATGGCTGCCTCTGACCCGCGTCACGGTCGCTACCTGACAGTTGCTGCCATGTTCCGTGGCCGCATGTCGATGAAGGAGGTGGATGAGCAAATGCTCAACGTCCAGAACAAGAACTCTTCATACTTCGTTGAGTGGATCCCGAACAATGTCAAGACCGCCGTTTGTGACATCCCGCCGAAGGGCCTGAAGATGTCTGTTACTTTCATTGGTAACTCAACTGCGATTCAGGAATTGTTCAAGCGTATCTCGGACCAATTCACTGCAATGTTCCGCAGAAAAGCTTTCCTTCACTGGTACACTGGTGAGGGTATGGACGAAATGGAATTCACTGAGGCTGAGTCCAACATGAACGATCTGGTGTCTGAATACCAGCAGTACCAGGATGCAACTGCTGAGGAGGAAGGAGAGTTCGACGAGGAGGAAGGTGATGCCGAGGCTGAGGCCTGAGCAGGTGGTAATCGGCGTAAAGAATAAAAAATCGTGTTGAAATATTACGTCAAGGAAATAGCCACTGTTGTCATCGCCAATGGGAGCCCACCGGGTCGATTGGTGTGTCCCTTTGTTTGAAGTGTACTGTCGTAGCCCCGTCTTATGAGTACAGGTCCTTCAACGGCCCGGCGGATGACGGTGATCCGGATCTCGGTTGGACCTTTGTACAGCGCCATGCGCGCCGCAGTGGTCACAATCGTAGGCTTGAGGAGAAAGCGTTTTTGCCTGCGTCATCCACTCATGACGCTCTGCTACCTGACACATTCGCCTCACCAATTCAAAACGTCGTTCCGGTCCCTTTCAATGCACAAACATTTGGCCAGCCGCTGCAAGAAACTCCTCTGAACTTGACGGCGTTTTTGTCGTCCGTGACATCAGCCAAGTTTACGAATACTTCAACCATGCCCCAAACGATGCCGAAAGTGTCCGAAAACTTTGATCTGCACATGAATCTTCCTCCACTACAGTGGTATCCTCCATGTGAAGGAGACAAATATTTTGCCACAAAAGAGGACACCCATCGAGAAAGTGTTGCCACACTCGGTGCTCGCGCGAATCCGATCCCAAATCTCTCTAGCATTGGGAATACGAGTTTCGCGGTGGAAATTTTCCAAAGGTGTGAACATTTGCTTGTTTGAACTGATCTGTTTTCGAAGGTGCCTGACAGAGTTGCTCGGGGAAATTCGCCGATCAAAGTCTGCTCTACTATATCGTTCAATGCAAACAATGTTGCGCGATGCTTTGGATTCCATTGAAAGTGTAAGTGTCAACAATTACAGATGAAATTCAAAAAAGTAAGGCCTCAGATAAATGTTGAATGGGAAGTTTCTTCTGCAAGCGCGATACCCAGTAACTTATGGAGTTCATCGTCAAGTGTAGCACTCAACGAGGTTTGCACGCATTTGGCATCCAACATTTCTGAATTATTGGCAAGGAAATGCCGACATTTTGGGCAACTGATGCAAACTCAGGATCGCCTTCGGGACTTCGCCGGGGGATATCAACAACTCTTCTCGCTAAACCACCGGATTTCGGATACTACGGTGGCTTTCGTGACTCGATTTGGTCTTCCTCAGTGGTACTTGGTTTCCTCAAGATAGCCACTAAGTTTGTCCGAATTAGGAGTCGCAATTTTTTTCTCCCGAACTGAATCATGATCGAAGACCGTCGACAATCGCACCGATTGGCTCGCCTCTTTCAAAAACGATGAGCTCGCAGAATGTTTCGGGTCCCGAATCGCAAGTTCCTCTTGGGCATGCATCCATGCACAGTCAACCAATTGGTCCTCCGAAAACTTCTTCGAAACATCTGCAGGCTTCGGTTGCTTCTGCCTCTTCTTCGCGAGAAAGTTTGCCGCTGTGGGACAGATCCATCCCTCTCAGCACGCGGTTACAGCTACGGGCCCCATCGCCGCTGACTGCGCGGAAGCCAACTTCTGTTGATGCAATGGAAACAAAGCAGGTGAGGGTTAAGCTCCTTCGGTTAAATCGTGGTATGGATCAATACTTTATTAGAGACGCGCGTGGATGATGAGGGAAAGCTTCTTACAAGACAGAAGCATTAAGTTACAGCAAAAGTCGAAAAAGGTATTGTGCGTCAATATTTCGAAGATTTGAAGTTTTAAATCTGCCGAAGGTTTTAGCAGTGCGAATGAGTCAAGTCGAGCAATCAAAAATACTCAAAGAAACCATTGAGGAAAAGCAAGCAAAAGCTGAAAAGGTTGAATTTTTGGGTAACCGCGGGCTTTTGATGTTGATTTCGGTCATCTTTTGCAGCAAAGGGATATGCACATCAAAAATATTCAAGAAAAGGCGAAAGAAGAAGGCCTTAAATCCGGAGAAATCGCTTTGCTGACTGCAATGAAGTAGGTTTTATTTTGGAAGGTTTTTTGTTGTTTTTTTTTTTGAGTATTCAAACGTTCTCCGTCAGTTTGAAAACCAAAAAAATCGAAGCGGCGCACAGGCATCAGATTCTTGAAGCTCGACGACAGGAGATTGAAGAGGAGCGACTGCGCAAATTAGCCGACGTGGCTGCACATCAAGAAGCAGCAAATGAGCGCAGACGGATATTTCAGGAAGAGCGGCAAGCAAAGTTAAAGCGCGACGAAGAAAAGAAGAAAGAGCGAGAAACAATGAGAGAACGCGAACGGCGGGAGAGCATTGCACATAAAGAAGCCGCGTGGATTGCGAAGGTAGAAGGTCCTTTTTAATCCAATTTAAATTCGTATTCTCGTAGAGAAATCGGGTGAATGAACTCGAAGCAAAATTGATTGATAAGGTTTGCGGTAATTTGTTTAGGGGAAACTAACTCCTTTGCCACAGCATAAGGAGTTGAAGAAAAAATTCCAAACAAAATTAGAGAAGTGGTCAATACGCTACAATGAAACGATGACAAAAAAGAAAGAGCGTGCCGCCCTAGCTAATTTGAATGCCCGCATCATCGCTGAAAACGCCAAAAAGACGCAGGAATCGCAACCTGCTACATCTGTAAATAGCTTGATACCTGCCCTTATTTTCGAAGATGGTGAGTTGCTTTTCTCTCCGATGATCATTAAGGTGTAATTTCAGTAAGATTGATGGAAAGAAAGAAAAGTGTGAAAAGAAGAATCAAAAAATTGAAAAAGGTGACTGTTGAATCTAATCTCAATGTTGACCAAGTTGTTCAGAGACTTCACGATGCCTGTTCAGATTACGAATTCATTCCGTCATCTCTTAAGTTACCAGCATGTTCGCAATCCATGAAAATTGCTTTAGAAGCGTTGACCGATGTTCTGCATTCCGGGGTGTTGCCGACGGATATATCTGGATTAAGCGATATTTTGAGGATTCTTGAAGACGATTTAACTTGTCAAGATGCCTTGGGAAAGGAATCTTTTTGTGACTGTGGTGGTCTCGCTGTTTTGTTTAATTCTCTGATGCTCTTGGATGATGACGGAAATCTTGTACTGCCCATCAGGTTTCTATGATTATTACGTATTATTTTGGTCTGACACCTCTTTTCTAGTTTATTAGATCTAATTGTCAAAACTGTACTTTTGACTTGTTCCTCAAACGTGAACAAAGAGTATTTATTGCTTTCAATGGATATATGTATCGAAGAACTTGCTGAATTGTTTATTCGTGTGATGTCTCTGCAAGACAATGTCAATACTCAATGGCTGAACCTGTCGTGCAACTTAATTACTCTTCTGGAAATGCTATTTGTGTATTTGCCGGACGACAGCATTACTTTGAGAAAGTCGAAGGCCGATTTTTTATGGTACTTTTGAATTTTAAATCAAGGATCCGTACTAAACCAGGGTTTTCATTCAGTTATATCACATCAGTTGAAACGATCGATATTGTGTTCAATATTTTTTCAGTGGTGAAGGGGCCTCTGGAGGAAGCCCCGGACCCAGTAGCCCGATTTCTAACAAAAGTAGTTGATTTTCTCGACTGTATTTTAACTCTTCAGTGAGTAACAGTACTGAATGTCGATAGTTTAAAGGTTTTTTGGTATGCAGAAAAATGGACGGGAAATTGCTTTCTATGAGCATAGAAGCATTTGAAAACAGCGACTTTGACACTTTGATAACAATGCTGGTTTCATTAGTTCTTCACAACGGATTAACATCGCGCATAGCGGCACAGGAACGTGTGTCCAGTCAAACAGTAGTTGTGACTTGCGCAGGGTTGAATTTGTTGAACAATCTGTGCTCGCTGGACGTGCGCACTGTTCAGGTTTTTGGCATTCCGCAGAATTAACACAGCAGCGTGCAGCTAACTTAGTTTTCTCGTCCAGAATATCGTTGCTTCGGAAGGCGTGCAACCCCAAGTCCTGCACCTGATTGTATTCTGGATGAGTTATTTTTTCCACTGGGACAATGTCCGCTCTGGCAATCACGACGAACTTGAGCGCACCGCACATCTCGGAAAACTCATCGCCTCACTGCTGACTTTCATTGCAAATATTTGCTTTGACTGTCCTGCAAATCAAGCGCTCATGCGGTTCGGACCAGGATTCATCGTATTGAAAATGCTTGCCGCGCTGCCGTTCCGTTTTTTCGTTGATCCTGCCTCTCGCAATGTGTTGTTTCCGACGTTGCTGGCGTGTTGCTGCGGGGATGCTGCGAATACTCTGGTCCTCAAAGAGGATATGGACATCCGAGTGTTGGTGGATTGGGCGAAAGATGGCAGCAGTCGTCCGGATGAGCGCTTCGCTGCAGGGACGGACTTCTGGAAGCGTGTAGAGACTTTAATTTGAAATGAAAAACGATGAAAACTTTTGCGGATGTGTTGTGTTGTTGTATAGAGAAAAAACATTCATGTCCTTTCGTCATTTTTTGTCCCCAAGAAAAATTCAAACTCTTGGATTTGCTCGTTAAATTTGATTTCAGACGCGGAAAGTGGATCAATCAGCTCGCCAGTCGGATGATGCGTGACCGATTTGTCGACGATGTACCTGTCGATTTCGATGAATTTTCCGCGTCCTTCAATGTCAACGCAGATAACAGTGTGGGTGCGCGTGCCATAGCCTCGTTTTTGATTGATGCATATAGGATTCAGATGTTTTTCCATGTCAGATGCTGAAGGAGGCGGATTCGAAGATGTGTCCCTTGTTCGAAGAAAGAATTTTTGGGATGTAAAGCACTTTTGCAAAAGTCGTGTTAAGTGATACCTTAGAACAGAGAGCATTCGATCTAAAACAGCATTCCTGATTTCCAACAGAACCTGCTGGTCAACAACTTCTTGACTCGGACTGTGTGCATCGGAATTTATCGCAAGCTCAGGATCAATATTGATAGCGTCACGAAACAGTTTAGTTCCGTGCGCAACTTTATGCCACTCGCGCCCTGTGAACAAAGTTGCATTGCTGAGCGCATAAATTGTTCCAGGACAAAGTCTGACAGGAGCGTCGCAGTCAACAGCAACCTGTCGCATTTGTTCCTCTTCTGCACCATGGTTTTCGAAATATTTGTCATCCCCGTTCATCCGGTTTCCAAAGTACCAAACTTCGCCGGAGCGAAGGTCTCCCACAACAAGATTGAAGCCGTTGTACTCGTTGGACCTGATCGAAACATCTTTGAGATATGCTTGTGGGGACTGTGTGGATGCGAGAAAGTTGGACACGAGAAAGCCTCGGCTCTTGGCGTTTTGGTTTTCGGAATGAGCTCCGCGGATGTTTGTGAGAAACGCAAAACGCCCGGTGGCCGTAACGCCGAGCCATGAACCGCGCAAGGATGTGGTACCGTCCACAGATGCGGCCAGATCTGTGCCAGCAAGGATGTGTGACAGAGGCTCTGGCCAGAACTGTGCAGGTGCTGTGGACCGTGCGATGAATTCGTCTCGGTTCGCGGCGCAGAGGCTGTTGCGGCCATCAAATCATTCAGACGGCTGTTAGTATCTTATGAAAGGATCATAGGGGAAGACGGATACTCGCAATCGAAAGCAGTTGCGGTCTGTTGAGTCGCGCGTATCGGGCGGGGCGGCAAAGGCGAAGAATATGATGCACATTGGCAAGCGGCCACCAGGAACAAATGCAAGCCACTTGACGGCTCGGGAGAGAGTGTTCGCGTACGAGAGTCAACAGTTGGCGGGTCAACTCAAGGTTTTACGTCTCTCGCGATCCCTTCGCCATGAGGGCCCCAACGGCTGCTGAAGCAGCCAGTCAATTCGGTGCGGATGGCATCCGCAGCCACGCGCTCGCGCTCGCGTGAACCCCAGAACGCGCTAGCTCGCGCGTGAGCGACAACTCGGACGAGACCAGCTCCGGCGGGCGTGCCAATCCAATGCAATCCAATCCAATCCGCAGCAGCATGCGAGCGTGGCCCGTCCGCGCCGCCACGCCACTCACGAATGTGCCGGCTGCACAAGCCAATATTCCTTCCAGCTCAAAATTTCACTGGCGGCTCCGCGCCGCCCTCCCTGGGGGGCGGGGGGGGGCCGGCCCCCCGCCGCCCCCCCCCCCCGCGGCCCCCGCCGCCGCGGCCGCCAGCGCCCGCACGGCCCGCCGCCGCCTG